>JBBBDQ010000309.1:462500-465000 GCA_037127315.1 Ascarosepion bandense
ATATACATATATATACATATATATACATATACATGTATATACATACATATACATATACATGTATATACATATATATATACATGTATATACATACATATATATATACATATATATATACATACATATATATATACATATATATATACATACATATATATATACATATATATATACATACATATACATATACATATATATATACATACATATACATATATATACTTATACATATATATACATATATATACATATACATATACATGTATATACATACATATATATATACATACATATATATACATACTTATATATATATACATATATATACATACTTATATATATACACATATATATACATACTTATATATATACACATATATATATATACATACTTATATATATAAATATATATAAATATTCATACATATGCATATATATATACATATATATATGCATATATATATACATACATATAAATATACATACATATGCATATATATATACATACATATATATATGCATATATATATACATATATATACATACATACATATGCATATATATACATACATATGCATATATATATACATACATATGCATATATATATACATACATACATGTTTGAAATTCAAAATCTAAATAAAAATATACTTATTTTCATATTTCTAAATGAAAAAGTCAAAATCGAAATATTAAATATGCTTATTTTCCTTTTTCTAAATGAAAAAAACAAAATCTAAATAAAAATATGCTTATTTTCATATTTCTAAATGAAAATGCCAAAATCTAATTAAAATATGATTATTTGCATATTTATAAATGAATATGCTTATTTTATAAATTCAAAAGTAAAAATATAAAGAAAAATCTGCTTAATTTCATGTTTGTAGATGAGAATGTCAAAATCTAAATAAAAATATGCTTATTTTCATTTTTCTAAGTGAAATATCAAAATCTAAAAAAAATATGCTTATTTTCACATTTCACAAGAAAAATGACAAAATCTAAATAAAAACATGCTTCTTTTAACATTTCTGAATGAAAAAGACAAAATGTAAATAAAATATGCTTATTTTCATATTTCTAAAAGAAAATGACAAACACTAAATAAAAATATTATTATTTTCAGATTTCGAAATGAAAAAGTCAAAACCTTAATGAAAATACGCTTATTTTCATATTTCTAATGAAAAAGTCAAAATATAAATAAAAATATGCTTATTTTCATATTTCTAAAAAAAACGTCAAAATCTAAATAAAAATATGCTTATTTTCATGTCTCTCAATGAAAAAAAAAATCTAAATAAAAATATGCTTATTTTCATATTTCTAAATGAAAAAGATAAAATCTAAATAAAAATATGCTTATTTTTATATTTCTAAATGAAAAAAATAAAATTTAAATAAAAATATGCTTATTTTCATAGTTCTAAATGAAAAATCAAAATATAAATATAAAATATGCTTATTTTCGTATTTCAAAAGAAAAATGACAAAATCTAAATAAAAATATGCATTTCGAAATGAAAAATCAAAATCTTAATGAAAATACTCTCATTTTCACATTTCTAAATGAAAACCTCAAAATTTAAATAAAAATATGCTGATTTTCATATTTCTAAATGAAAAAGTCATAATGTAAACAAAAATATGCTTATTTTCATATTTCTGATTGAAAAGACGAAATCTAAATAAAAATATGCTTATTTTCATATTTCTAAATGAAAAAGTAATAATCTAAATAAAAATATGCTTATTTTCATATTTCTGAATGAAAAGATAAAATCTAAATAAAAATATGCTTATTTTCATATTTATAAATGAATGTGTTTATTTTGTAGATGAAAAAGTCAAAATCTAAATAAAAATATGCTTAATTTCATGTTTGGAAATGAGAAAGTCAAAATCAAAATAAAAATATGCTAATATTCATTTTTCTAAATGAAATATCAAAAACTAAATACAAATATGCTTATTTTCATATTTCTGAATGAAAAAGTCAAAATCTAAATAAAAATATGTTCATTTTCATTTTTCTAAATGAAAATGACAAACACGAAATAAATATATGTTCATATTTCTAAATAAAAACGTCAAAATCTAAATAAAAATATGCTTATTTTTATATTTCAAAATGAAAAAGACAAAATCTAAATAAAAATATGCTTATTTTCATATTTCTAAATGAAAAAGTTAAAATCTAATTGAAAATATGCTCATTTTTATATTTGTAAAAGAAAATGACAAACACTAAATAAAAATATGATTATTTTCTTATTTCGAAATGAAAAAGACAAAATCTTAACGAAAATTCGCTTATTTTCACATTTCTAAATGAAAACATCAAAATATAAATAAAAGCATGCTCATTTTCATATTTCTAAATGAAAAAGTCATAATCTAAATAAAAATATGCTTATTTTCATATTTCTAAATGAAAAAGTCAAAATCTAAATAAAAATATACTTATTTTCATATTTCTAAATGAGAAAGGCAAAA